>JAZHYW010011509.1:0-29831 GCA_037355805.1 Ixodes ricinus | reverse complement strand
AAAACCGCCATATGTTGTACTTTTCTTCTTTTTTTTTTTTAGATTTTCGCGCATTGTTTGACGTAGCTTTTCGATCATAAGCTAAAGGTTTGATACTACAAAAGTGCAGTCCTCGTGTCATCTTTTCATGTTTTGGTATTATTTATTATGTAAATTATGCAGGTGATATTGTTGTTCGCTTGTACTATAAGTATACGTTCAGGGCAAAAATGATGGCAGTAAGATACGACCTCCTCGCAATGATTTTGCCATTTTTTTTATAAACTTCGTGATATATGTAGATATTGATTCAACAGGTAGGTAGTCTTCTAGTAACCTTCTAGTTTTTGGCACATGTAGCACAAACCATCACATCCCGTTCATATGCGGCTCTGATCCCGTTATGCAGCTGGCACTTTGTGATGTAACTTGTTGCGCAAAAATACAATGAGATCTAAAAAAAAAAATTCTGGTTTATTTATAAATTCTAACGTTGTTCCAACCTGTTATTCTTCGTTATTCCAACTTTCAACCTAGTTTATATAGAGATTTCAAATCTTAAATGCTGTAAGCATTTTTTTTTGCTGATATTATATAGTTGAGCTTGAGAATAGGCCCTGCTAGGCTCACCCCGATCGTCCTTTTCTGCGACCAAACCCGAGCGGAAAGGATGGAAAAACAAAAATATGACAATCGGCTGTAAACAAAACCGTGTGTCACAGTTGAAAAGAAAGGGCAAAGGGTTTGGTACAAAACACAGGCAAAGTTCTAAATTGCCCACTCTCGCTGCGTACATAATATGTATATGTATGCGTATATAATATATATAATATATAATATATATATATATATATATATATATATATATATTGCCGCCCGCAGAGCCGAGAAAGCAACGCTCGGTCACGGTCTTCTAGAAGATTCCCATTCATTCTCGCACTAGTTGTAACTTTCCCTTTGCTTTGTTGTTCTCGAAAGTGCCAGTTCATCCTCGCCCCGAGCGCGCGACGCTCGAACTTCCTTCGCCGAACTTTCGAGATAGTGACGCACGGTAGATAAGCAGCTACCCGCGACCGTGTCGAAGCAGTCCCGCTCCTGCTCTGTTGTCGCCGCCGAATCGCCGCCTGCTTTTCTGCTGCCTCGACGCTCTTTCGTTCTTTACTTATTTTTGGTTGGCACAAGTCAGGGTTGGGCAGTATCGCGATACAAATGTATCGCGATAGTATTTCAGAAATACATTTCGTATATGTATTTCTGTATCGCGATACATTTTTTTTACCAGTATCTCTATTCCTGTATCGAAATACATTTGAATACTCCGTTGTATCGCGATACGACGAGGGTGAAATGTATTTCGTTACATTTCTTGAAAAAATACTCCTCTCCCCCCCCCCCCCCCCCCCCCCCCAAGCAAAAAAATGCAAACCCAAACGCATTTTGTTTTTTTACGTCCGAGGGCACTAGGGTTAAGGAGATGCTGGGGCATTGTTACCATGCTGTACCAAGGTTCCTTCCGACTCTCCAAACTATTTTTTTATGCATACTCTTCTTCTTCGAGAAGTGTTGCGTAGTCGGGGACTCGAACCAGGTGGCGTGCCAGGAGTGGAGTCAGAGCATCTTGTGCCGCAGGTCCTTAGGTAGGGGTTCCTTGAGTCATTGTTTGCTGGCATCCAATGCCCGCTGCTAACCGTCGTCTCTTGCCATAGCGTACACAGTACACCCAGCCGGCAAAGCTGAGTCACAGTCCGTTGGAGCACAGTACACCCAGCCGGCAAAGCTGAGTCACAGTCCGTTGCAGCCCGAGCCTGGCGTTGGTTGACTTGAAATAGTAGGATAACCCACGCAGTGAAGTTGAACACATATTCGAATGCGTTCGCGGGTGCGCCCGTAATATTGCACGGCTCAAGGGTACGTCATCAGCTTCGACGGGAAAGTGACCTGCTGCTCTGTTGATTCGAAACCCCGGAAGGTCAGACGTGGCCTCGCTGTGCTGACCCAGACTTCGTACACCTGCGACTCGTCTCGAGCGCGCTGTTTCTCGGAGAGCTCGCGCCTGTGCCAGCAATATCAGGTCGCAATCCACGAGGTCTCTATTTGGAGTATGCAAGACGAAACTTGAGGACTGCAATTCAAGCGTCGCTGGCGGAGGGTCGGCAGAAAGGGCTTTCCGGCAGGGATGCCACAGTATAGTTTTTTCAACCGTATAACAGAAGATAAGACATGTGTTCCTGGATGCTTCAGGTGGTCCACTATTCTTGAAAATTCCAAATGACCCTGCCTGCACGATCTTCAACGAGGTAGCGTACAACGAAAGTACGTATTGTCCTTTCATGTAGCAGCGTGGTAAAGTTTAATGTACAAGGCCACAGCTACAGATAAAGAATACCAGTTCACTCCACCGTGACGTTATGATGGGATTTAGGGTGACATAGAAGTTACTTAGAGGTCAATGTCTTTTCGCATCCGTCGTCAGACAGACAGGATGTCAGGAAAGGGACTGCGGTCAGTCCTTGATGGAACGCTTTTTGAGCCCATTGAAGACTCGTCGTCGTCCGAAATCACCACCTCAAGGCAAAGTGCCAAACCTACGCGAAAGTAATTTTAGATCAAAAACTTCCACTTCAAAGTTCAAGCTTCATCTCATTTGCCGTCTCAACAAATTTGAAAAAATGTATTGCAGTATCAGTATTTCTGTATTTGTATTTCTGCCCTCCCTAAGATGTATTCCTGTATTTGTATTTCCAAATACTTTTTGCTTCTTTTTGAAATGTATTTCCGATACGTATCGCGCGCGATACACTTTTACAGATATATTTCAGTATCAGTATTTTAGCTACTATTTTAATGTATCCCAGTATTTGTATTTCCAAACTACATTTTAAAGTATTTCTGCCCAACCCTGGCACAAGTTCGCCTATTAAACCGTTATTTTTGAGTTCACTGCTCGTCTTCGTGTCACCTCCGTTCGTGACATTTCTGGTGGAGGTGCGGGGTAAAGAAGGCCACGACGATGACCGCTCCGAGTTCAGCACTGGTGCCGACGAGCTTCGCGACATCATCCGAGACGTCGTCCGTGCAGGAGCTCCGAAAGCTGCTCCCCGCTGCTGAGCGTCCGGCGTCGCTGTCAGTCGCCGAGATCGTGCGCGAGGAGGTGCAGAGAGCCGTCCAGCCGGAGTCTCCCGTCGACCTGCCACCACCGGAACAACCAACGGTGAGCTACGCCGCCATAGCCAGACGACAGCCGCAAGCTCCCCGCCAAGCTGCGGCGCCGCCACGTCGTGAACCTCCAGCGCCGCAGTACTCCCAACGACGCGAAGAACGGCAGCACGTCCGACCAGAGCGACCTTCGATGAGAAAAACCGACGTGTGGCGAACGGCCGACCGACGCCCGCTTTGTTACCATTGCGGGGAAGCCGACCATGTCTACCGCCGTTGCCCGTACCGGCAGCTGGGGCTACGCGGCTTCCACCCCGACGACCCGCGACCACGTTACGGCGAGCGACCCCGGGACATCGCCGAATACCTCCGCCGGTCGCCATCCCCGGGACCGTCTACCCGCCGCGGTTTCCGATCGCCGTCACCACAACGCCCTGCATCGCCTCATCGTAGGTCCCGCCGAGAAAGCCTGTCCCACCTGCCTCGCCGGGAAAACTGAGTGCGGCAATACCGGGAGGTGGTATTGCCGATGACGAACGACGCCATGCTGCCCCACGACCCGACGGACGACAGCACCGACGACGCCCAGCTGGTCACCCAACGAGCAGAAGAAGTACGCCAGCTAGCCCGTCTTCGAATAAAGGACCAACAACGTGTGGACGCTGGCCGGTACAACCTTCGTCGCCGCGACGTGGAGTTCCAGCCCGGAGACAGGGTGTGGGTGTGGACGCCCATTCGCCGCCGCGGACTCAGCGAAAAACTGTTAAAACGCTACTTCGGACCCTACAAGGTCATCCGCCGCCTTGGGGACTTGAACTACGAGGTGCTCCCCGACGGAACCCGACCATCAGGACGCCGCCAGCCACGACCCGAAGTCGTCCACGTCGTTCGACTCAAGCCGTTCTACGCACGATAGGATTGCGATACTGCATGTTTATTTCGTTTCACCGTAAATTTTTTAGCCATTTCTGTTTTCCTTTCACGTTGCATCGGGACGATGCACTTTTAAAAGGGGGATAATGCCGCCCGCAGAGCCGAGAAAGCAACGCTCGGTCACGGTCTTCTAGAAGATTCCCATTCATTCTCGCACTAGTTGTAACTTTCCCTTTGCTTTGTTGTTCTCGAAAGTGCCAGTTCATCCTCGCCCCGAGCGCGCGACGCTCGAACTTCCTTCGCCGAACTTTCGAGATAGTGACGCACGGTAGATAAGCAGCTACCCGCGACCGTGTCGAAGCAGAGTCCCGCTCCTGCTCTGTTGTCGCCGCCGAATCGCCGCCTGCTTTTCTGCTGCCTCGACGCTCTTTCGTTCTTTACTTATTTTTGGTTGGCACAAGTTCGCCTATTAAACCGTTATTTTTGAGTTCACTGCTCGTCTTCGTGTCACCTCCGTTCGTGACAATATATATATATATATACATCACCGTCTTTTGTGGTGGCCTGCGAGAAATTCTTGAGGAAAAGCACCCCTCAGAGAAACCTCTTCACCCATATTGGGGACGCACGCACTCGTATGTAATAAAGTACGCTGGCAAGGGGTGGGCATTGTGTAGGCGCGTATGTGTGCGTGTTGATGGGCGAAAAGGAACGCCGCGCCGCTATTCCTTTGGAAGAACAACGTAAAAAAAAAAACATACACGCACACACACGCTTCAGCATCTGTTTCTACCCCGCTGTGCTTCCTCCTCCTCCCTCCCCCCCCCGCCCCTCGAACACACTCCAAAAAACACTCCGGTCCATACATTCGGTTTTGGGATTATGACTGTTTTTAGTGCAGTCAGCGTCCCTGAATTGCAAGGTGTGATTTTTTTCTCGTTATTGTGCGTAGTTTTAAAGATATCGACGCCTCAAAGTTTTGTTTAGGGCGCGGCCAACAAAACCGAAACTAGCCGCTCGAGGCCCCGGCAACACTGGAAAGAAATCAGTCGCTATGTGACGTGACGTCAGGATCGTTCTCGTTCAACGAGTACGCAGGCCGAGCGGCACCTACCTCTGTTGCGCTAGCCGTCTAAAGATAGGAGGTAAGCTGATTTTGTTTTAATTCTGTATACGTGGTAGTTATCCAGCATATGTAGCAAGAGTTAGTGCGTATACCCAAAAGCTAGCGACTGGAAAACCCGTGAACTCGTTCGGTGCCGTAGTCGGCGGCCGCCACCGTGCGTGCGCTATGCCGTACTCGTCGCTTGTATACCCAAAAGCTAGCGACTGGAAAACAAATGAACACGTTCGGTGCCGTACTCGGCGGCTGTCGCAGTGCGTGCGGTCTTCCGTACTCATCGCGAGCCCCGAATTGTCATCGGGGCTCCGTAGCCCGAATTCTCACCGGGGCTCCGTGAATGGAGCGGCATTGCTCTACGCCGCGCTGCCAGTGCCGTACAGTACTGGGGGCCCTCACGCTCTGCGCTGCGGGTCAGTCCCAGACACGAAGCTTTGAGGCTCTCCGGCGCGGGCCGCGGCGCCCGAACACACGTGTGCTGGGCTGTAGCCTGTACACGTCTGTTTTTCGTTCTTTTTCCTCGCGGGCTCGTAAAAGCCGAAGTCCAAAGACCACTCGTCGAACAGCGTTCACCCACACCTTCTCCAATTTCCGGTCCGTTGGAAACTTGTGAAAAAGCACCTCCGTGTTGCGCAGCGGGTTGTTTGAGCAGCCCACAGCGCTACAAGTTGCACTCGGCATCTTCGAGGAACAGCTGGGCAGTCTTGGGCGCACCGAGTTGCTCGCTAAAACGAGTCTTGGAGTCCTCACAAGCAAATAAACAAAAGGCTATACCGAAGCTACACGGGCTACAGATAGAAGCAACGGCTAAACACGCCAATCACAAGCCGAAGTAGTGGTGGTAGCGGCTCAAAGAAGCGCACTCCGCGCAACGCCCGGACCGGAGGAAAAAAGAAAAGAGAACGATACTGACGTCACGTCCCAATGTTGCTTTAGCGATCGGCAACCCGCTGGCCGCCAGCTAAGGAGCAGCGGCTCGCGGCGGGTCGCATTTTTATTATTGGCATTAGTTGAGAATGCGGTGTCCCACGGACGTAATATTTTGGCTGGGGTCGTATTTTGTGTCACTACAGCGATACCAGTAATGTATTTCATTTTGAGTTTTGGCCGAGCTGTCCTTTAAAAAAAGTAAGGCTTGGCCCGCTTTGGTTCGCTTTGTAGACTTGAATGTAAGACCCGTACCCGGTCCGGGCCCTTCATGAATGTAGCCGTGAAGCCCGCCCGCAGGCCGGGCCGGCCCGTGGCCCGCGGTCTGGCCCGTACCAGATCTCTACCTGCGACGCTGACGGCTCGCCGCTCTGTTATGACTGGGCAGACATCGCCACCTCGCGGCGAGCGATGGAGTTAGCGCGATTACACGCGTACTGCTGGGGAGCGACTCGAATGGAACGGCCGGAGAAGTCTTCGCACGCGCGCTTCGGTATCTCGGAGGCTATGGTTCTACGCGCCGAACGTTCTTGGCCGAATGTTTCAGAAACCCACGGAGCTAAGCTCCGCGTGGCAAGCCGGAGTCAGTAGGGAGTTTTCGTAGATCGTTTCCGCTGTCCCGCAACGCTCTCCGCAATCCGCTACGAGATCCGGGTTTCTACAGCCAAGGCCATTGGCGCGCAGGCGCGGTAGCGGCTTCTTCGTTGCGGAGGGCTTAGCGGAGCTTAGCGGAGGGGAGAACGCGGTCTACGAAAACTCCCTAGTCTCGCCCCAGCGTTCGATCCGGCTGTTACGCCCACTTCGACGCCCGCGACGCTCTGTTGTTATCTTCTGTTTCCTCTTTGTTTTGGGCACAAGTTCGCCCCCTTAAAGGGGTAGGGAAACGAAATTCCAGCGCTCATTTTCTAGCTTGAATGTGTCGTATGTTGCACCCTAACCTCAAAAACAGCAGAGGCCAGATTCTCAAAGCGAACTTACGACGAAAAAAGTGCGTACGACAAATTTGAGAGAAAATCCGTATTCTCGAAACGAAATTGTCGTAACTTTTGCGCAGGTTACGACAGAATCCTACGACAGCTCCGAAGCTGTCTTACGCACTTTTACGATCAAATCGACATGGCCGACAGCGTCGCTCAGTTACTCGGTCGCGACAACCAACGGACATTTATTTTTCTACGTGCTCTTCTCGCGCGTCCCGACTTCAAGCAGCAAGAAAAAGGGAAATGTACTTGAAACCGACCAGGACGAACGTGAACGCTGGATCCGCAAACACCCGGGAAAAGCAAGAAAGGCAACGATCCCACCGACCAAGCGATCTCGGCAAAATATAGGCCTAGTAGGCACTCCGACGGTCCTTGGCCAAGACCGTCTGCCCACGACCGGCCGGCTTGCTGAATGGAATATGCCCGCGCGACCCTTGTGGACTCTTCCCGTATGAATAGTTTGATCGCTGAACTTAATTTCAGAGGTCAATCTCTTCCCCTTGTCATCTCGATCTTCTTGTTTTCCGAGGCAGCGGTGACGAACGCTGTCGTCGGAAAGGAACTCTCATTGATTCTATCGACTTGTTTTGTGTGATATAGAGCTCAAATAAACGCCGTGTGGATTACCTTCGCAACACGGTATGTACACTTTGTTATTAGTATGCCATTTGTATTCTGACACGACGCTACGTCACTGTCGAGCTATAACAGTTCGTGGGAGCTACGCGATGACGGTCAACCTTTTTCTTTGCCGAGTGTCACGTCAGTATCGAGTTGCAATCGTAAAAGATCGGCCCCGAAGCGCTTACCAAGGCGCGGTCTAATAGAGCGAATCCAGCACTTCGATCAAACGCGCGCGTCCGCTCCGAGTGTGAACAGGTATTTGCGCGACTCTTGCTGACCTCGTAGTTCAAACGTATCTTTTTTAACGTCGGCTCGCTCCTGCATTTCCGAGGCCGCGAAAAACGCCGCGGCGGTTTGTTTCTCTCTACGTCGCTTTGCAAACGACTGGCACGGGGCTTTTACCAGCGATGACAGTTGTGTTGACTTCGTAGCGATCGAGTTCGTAGCAGTCAACGAAGCGTTTAAATCGTGTTAGCGTCAATTTATCACTGCACGGACACGAACCCCGGACAAGTGGTGGTGGAAAGGCCATCTGTGTTTATGAGAAACAGCTTGAACACTAAACATTTGCACATAGACAGGACAGGACATACACCGAGCTGACTATCAACGAGTAGTTAGCCTGTGTTTGTTATTAAAAATCCACGTGCTCCGAACTATGCCGAGCTCTCCGATTGGTTGTTCGTGTTGCCGAAGACGCCGTCGCCATAGCAACAGCACCGGAAGTCGTTGTTTCTCTGTAGGAGGTCGTAACTTTCCTCCTCTCACTTAAGAACGCGTTTGTGAATACCGTTTTCGCCTCATCTTACGATGATCGTAACTTTACGAACTTCGTAGCTAAGTTGTCGTAGGTAGAGGTTTTTATGAATCTGGCCTCAGTCTTCCATTGAAAGGCACAAGAAAACTAATTTTAAAGCTAAATAAACGATCTTTCAATGTGCCCCTGGTGGATGCATGCGGGGCCTATTTGGGAGGTGATCTAGCAACGTTGTGGAACTTGCTACGTAGTCGTGACGTAGCAGATTCATTCGGAGCAGCGCCGCTCTTTGGCATTTCAACATTTTTCTTCTTAGCTTTCCTCCTCAACCCACAAATCGCGCATTGAACCAAACAGTCCAAGAAGACGGAAAGGGTGGACTCTCCTCTTTCTCGGACCCTCGTTTGTGCAGCCGGATGCAGCCATTCTCCCCCTAGAAGATTAGCCAGTCGCTCAAAACTCGGACAAAAGTTGCTTTCCCCACCCCGTTCAGCCCTAAGCTGACAGTGCTGTGGAAGCTACGTGCTTCTTGGGCCAGCCACACGCTCGTCACACCACGGGCACTTCGGACGGCTCGGTTGTAACGCGCTGACGCTATTGACACCAAAACAACGCCGACAACGCCACCAAGGGCAAAGCTCATAATCCCGCCAGCCTTGCTACGTCACGAATGCGGGGAATCTTTTCTTTCTGTTTTTGTTTGCGCCGGATATCCCATGACGCATCGCGCTCTCCGTTCGCTTCTCTTCGAGCGCTCGCTCGAGTGCACCGTTTCGAACGAAAAATAGAGCCAGTCGTTCAAAATACAAACGTGTGATTATCATTTACGGTTATCATCCGTCATGCTTGACTCATTTCCAAACGAAATTTGAATATTTCAATTTTTGTTTCCGTACCCCTTTAAACGTTTCAGTTTCCTCAGTTATTCCTCGTTTCGTCACCTCGTCATTCGTGACAATATTTCATTCAAAAGTTAATAAGTGCTTTTTTTTAAAATGTTATTGGGGAAGTGGGGTTTATATTTCCTATTGAAGAGAAAAATCGGAAGAAAAGAGGGTCCATTTTTTCCCGTTTTCGGTAACTGGCGCTATAGAGTTTCATGTGTTCGAGAGTTCTTAGAATAGGTAGCCTGCAACGACTGTTTTACTGTTTTTTTTTAATTTTGCACTGCACCTGAGCGCGCTGAACATAGTAACTTAGTGAACTTTTTATTTTCTCGAAATTCGCTTTATTTTAGAAGTTATAGACATATTAAAATTAGAAAAACGAGCAAAAAATAACTTCCTTCATGACGTCCTTGGTCCTCTGTCCCCCCTTTTCCCGCGCCGAAGGATTCCCCTTGACGTTGTGACTGAGGAATGTGGGGAGGGACGGGAAAGACGGGGAAAGGAGGTGAGGCCCGAGGAGAGAAACTGTCCGCGAACGAGGCACCTCTGCTCGGCTGACGTCAGGACCAAAAACGTCACGATTTCGTCACATGCCGCGCGCGTTCGACACCACGGGGCGCCCCCGTAGGAGGAGGAGGTTCCCGCGTCTTCCGGTTAAAGGGATACTTCAACGAAATTTGAAATATTCCCGTCGTGTTCAAAAATAGGTTGAATATGATCCACAATATCCGTAAATGACAATCGCACGTTTGTATTTTGAGCCTGGTGGCTGTATTTTCCGTTATAAACGGCCCACTCTGGCAAGCGCTCGGAGAAGGCCCAGCGGAGACCACGTGACATCCAACGCAATCGTGAGGTAGGTCGTCTCGGGACGAGCAAAGCTACGGCGAGGCTGACGTCGAGAGGATGGCCTAGTCGTTCCAGCCAACGAAGCGGCTGCTTTTGTACGAATTTTGAGTGACGGGTTAATCTTCTATATTCTTGTAAGGGGACAATAGTGACTTCTGCGACACACAAAAGGCATTCTCGGGAAGAGGGAGTTCCTCCTTCCCTCTTCTCTCGTCGTGGCCGGAGGCGAGACGACCTCCGTCACTAGCTGTCGAGGTTCCTAAACGGGCATTACAAGCGAGGCGTTAGCGACATCCACCAGGTGCTCTTCGCTAATCGTTTAATTCGTTTTAAAATTCCTTTTCGAGACTTTTGTAACAAAATATTGGTATGTTCGATGTGATACTGGTCCTTTGAACACATATAAACCAAAAAATGAGCGCCGAAATTTCCTTGTAGTATCCCTTTGAGATATGACGCACTGGTTTTTAGTTACTCTTCCGTGCCCGCTGGGTTGCCCGAACCACAAGAGACTTGGAAACTGCAAAAAAGGTAGACGCTTAAATAGGATTGCAGGGCCCCTTTAAGACCATTTCGTATAACTGTTTAATGAAGTAACGGTTAGTGCTCAAACTATGGCATATGGTTCGGACCGCTCGCTACATTTGGGCGGTAAATGAGCGTTCAAAAATGCGTCGTTTATTTTCAGGGTAAAAACACACCAACTTTGTTTTGTTTTTTGTTGGAAAAGGGGGGGGCGAGGCGTTAAAGGGATACTTTAACGAAATTTGAAATATACCCGTCGTGTTCAGAAATAGGCTGAATATGATCCACAATATCCGTAAATGACAGTCGGACGTTTGTATTTTCAGCCTGATGGCTGTATTTTTCGTTATAAACGGCCCACTCTGGCAAGCGCTCAGAGAACAGCCAGCGGCGAGTACGTCACATCCGGCTCACTCATGACGTAGTCCATCTCAGAATGAGCAAAGCTGCGGCGAGGCTGACGTCGTCAGGATGCCCTAGCCGTTCTAGCTGCCGAAGTGGCCGAAGCACGCCAACAATCGGGCCACCGCAACTAACCGCACAGCTGCTTTTGTGTGAGTTTTGAGTGACGGGTTAATCTTTTACAATCTTGTAGAGGGAGAATAGAGACCCCCGGGACACGCAAAAGAGACTTCCGTTCAGCGGGGAGTTTCTCCCTCCCCTTTTCACTTGTGCTGTCCGTGGAGCTGTAGGGATGACGTCAGGTCATTACAAACGAGGCTTTAGCAACATCCACCAGGTGCTCTTTGCTAATTGTTTAATTTGTTTTAAAACTCCTTTCCGTGTCTTTTTTAACAAGATATTGGTGTCTCCGATGTGATGCTGCTCCTTTGAACACGTAAAGACCAAAAAAGAAACGCCGAAATTTCGTTGTAGTATCCATTTAAGCGGGTAGTGCAACGTTTTTGGTGTTAAAAGAATTGACAATTTTTATTTTTATTTATTGTTTATCCAAGCACAAGCGACCAAAAACGCGTCACCTTCACCCAAAAAACTGCTATTCCGGTGCGTAATCACAAAGAAGAAAACGAAATATTTGCCGATCTTCAGCCGCTTGTGGTGGTTAACGGAACTGATGTGTGACGTACTCTGCGGGATACGCGGAACTGAACAAAACTTGTCCCCCTCCGCTGAAACACTCGCCGTCACCCCCGTGGCGAACCGTCTTTTGTGTCGATCGCTCGCCGCGACCTTCGACGATGCTAATCCTTTAAAAGTCGATAATCGCGTAGGAGGCGGTTGGGATCATTGAAGAAAGAACCCAAGGGGAAACCACGTGATCCCCACGAGTACGTCACTCGAAAGGCGACGTGGAGAGTTGAGAGGCACTTGACCTTCGATTTGTTTCATTTTTTTACATAAAAACTAGCGTTCGCAAGAAAATACGGTTTTCTGTTCTTCGTTTCATGGGTGACAGATTAGTTTCCGCAGTTAATTTGCCAAAGTCTGATAATCGTTGCACCGCCCCTTTAATGTATAAATCGATTTTACTTTGTATATATATATTATTGAATTTATATGCATTTAAAGAGCTAGGTTTGAGCTTTTTTAAGATATGGTTTTCAAAATACCCTATGTTGTCCACATCTAAGAACTTGTCAACCTTTGGCAAAAGTCGTTAAAGGGGCCCTGCAATCATATTTAAGCGTCTACCTTTTTTGCGGTTTCCACGTCTCTTGGGGTTCGGGCAAGCCAGCGGGCACGGAGAGAGTAACTAAATATCAGTTCGTCATATTTTAACCGGACGACGCGGAAACCTCCTCCACCGACGAGGGCGACCCGCGGTATCGAAAGCGCGCAAAACGTGACGTCTTTGGTCCTGGGCTTACTACTGGTCAGAGCCGCTAAAAGCTTCTTTTTAGTCGAAATACAAAATATAAGTGGCGCGAACCGTTTCAATTACTTATAAAAGTAGTTTTTGTTCGGTATTTTAGATCATAAAAGAAACGAATGCAGTTTATAAAGTACGGAAACAAGAAATGACCCGTCGACATACCCGCCACCAAGCGGTGGAAAAGGCGGCGCACACTGGAAAGGAGTAGTGGGATCAGGCGCCGACACGGAAAGGTCCCGGATGTACGCGGCGGCGCTGCGTTCGTATGGACAGGAGGATCCGACCGGCTCTGAGCGTTCCGAAGGCCTTTGGCGAGAAGCTTTGTCTTGCGATTCGGCCGCGAAGTGGCTCCCATTCTGAACTGATCTTTACCCCGTGTTTGCTGTCGTTTGTGGCCAATGAAGTGCCATGGCGAATTAGTGTTTAATCGCGCTGCAAATGCAATGAGAGCTCTGGCTGCCCGCCGCATACAGCCTATCCAGAACATGCTTTGGTGGCGCCCTCTCGCGCCGTCGACACGGAGTGCGGCAGCGTGAGCGCTCGCTGAGCTTTATTACCCCTCCTCTAGTTCACGGCCACTCAAGCAACCAAGGACGTCATGAGGGAGGTTATTTTTTGCTTGTTCTTGTAATTTTAATTTGCCTATAACTTTTAAAATAAAGCGAATTTCGAGAAATGTTTTACTAAGTTACTATGTTCAGTGCGCTCAGGTTCGGTGCAAATTAAAAACCAGTAAAAAAGTCCTTGCAGGGCCCCTTTAAAAAAAAAAACAAAAACAGTTCAATTATTTTTTTAAAGGGGCCCGGCAATCATATTTAAGCGTCTAACTTTTTTTTCCGATTTCCACGTCTCTTGGGGTTCAAACAAGCCAGCCGGCACGGAGAGAGTAACTAAATATCAGTGCGTCACAGTTTGACCGGACTACGCGGAAACCTCCTCCACCTACGGGGGAGACCCGCGGTGCCGAAAGCGCGCGATATGTGAAGTCTTTGGTCCTGGCCTTACTACTGGTCAGAGCCGCTAAAAGCTTCTTTTTAGTCGAAATACAAAATATAAGTGGCGCGAAGCATTTCAATTATTTCTGAAAGTATTTTTTGCACAGTCTTTTAGATCAGAAAAGAAACAAATGCAGTTTATAAAGAACGGAAACAAGAAATGACTCGTCGACATACCCGCCACCAAGCGGTGGAAAAGGCGGCGCATACTAGAAAGGTGTAGTGGGATCAGACACCGACGAGCGGCGAGCGTAGAAAGGTCCCGAATGTGCGCGGCGGCGCTGCGGTCCTATACGGGATCGAGGATCCGACCGTGACCGGTTCCGACCGTTCTGAAGGCCTTCGGCGAGCAGGTTTGGCTTGCGGTTTGGCCGTTTGGCGGTATGGCAGCGCGAAGTGGCTCTCGTTCTGAACTGATCTTTACCTCGTGTTTGCTGCCGTTTGTAGCCAATGAAGTGTCATGCCGAATTAGTGTTTAATCGCGCAGCAAATGCAATGCGAGCCACCCTGGCCGCCCGCTTCATACAGCCTATCCAGCACATGCTTTAGTGGCGCCCTCTCGAGCCGTCGACAAGGAGTGCGGCGGCCGTGAGCGCTCGCTGAGCTCACTACCCCTCCTCTAGTTTAGGGCCACTCAAGCCACGACCAAGGACGTCATAAAAAAGGTTAATTTTTGCTTGTTCTTGTAATATTAATTTGCCCATAACTTTTAAAATAAAGCGAAATTCGAGAAAAGAAAAGTTTCATTAAGTTATTACTATGCTCAGTGCGCTCAGGTTCGGTGCAATTTAAAAACCAGTCAAAAGTCGTTGCAGGGCCCCTTTAAGCCTTTTCCAAGAACGCTAAGCCTTATGGCTCGTCTAAAACTTTTAATATTTCTTTCTTTTTGTAAATGAAAGCTTGCATACACCTTAGGAGAATACAGTGTTTCCGCCACGAGATGTTTCGTTTTGGGCACTTTTTGTGCTATTCGTGGGCTTTCTGGTCAAATTATATGGTTAAACCTTGACTCCCTATCATTGTTCAGTTATCTACCTAACTTCCCTGAAAGAAAACCAACAGCACTGCATGCGAGAACCGGCTTTTCCACGGATACCCCTGAAGGTGTATCCACACGACGTAGATTTCTTCCGCAGAGAGCAGCAAGCGTCATTGCCACTTCGACGTCACGTGCGCCACTTCAAGGAGGCTTGCTGATCCCCGCACTCCACCGAGAGCCGAACATTGCCTCATCGTTCTCGCGAGGAAAGAAGATGGCGTGGAACGACAAGTTCGATGGCGTGTGAAAAAACCACGTGGCAATTGGTTGAAGTCGTCGCATTTTTACACCAACAGTGTCAAAGTTGACAGTCTGACATTGCTCTTGTGGCGTAATCACACGACGGAGATTTTATCCGGGTAGAGGAATATACGTCACCGTGTTTTGAGGTTATGTGGGTCACGTCACGGACGCTCGCTAATCCCCGTACACTGCAGGGAGCCGAGTTCAAACTGTTCTCTTCCTACAGATTGTCTTATCGCTCCGGCGAGAAAGGAAGGTGACGTCGAACGATGAGTTCTATTAGTTTGATGATGTGCGTGAAAAGCATGGTAGATGCCTGAAGTCGCTGCACTCTTAAAATAACAACGTCAAAGTTGACAATCCGACGCTGCTTCTATTTTCGTCGATGAAAGAAACATTAATCCCAATGTCAGACTGTCAACCTTGGCACTGCTGGGGCAAGAAGGCGCTGATTTTAAACTTCCACCATGCTTCTTACACACAACATCGAACTTATCGTTCGACGCCATGTTATTTTCTCGCCTGAAGGGTGGAACAATTCCCAACTCTCGGCGGAGTGGCGTAATACGGGGATAAGCAAGCATGCGTGAGGGGCGCACGTGACATCGAAACGCAACGATGTCTGCTTTGCTCTGCGTAGAAAACCTTTTTTGTGCAAATACACCGTAATTTGTTGTTGGATGTTCATACAGAAGAAAGTTAAACTACCGCAAGAGGCGCCTAGTGTCTCCGATGTGGCCGATAAATTTAGCCTCATCTAGGTCGAAACGGACGGCGGGGTTGGAGTCGACGATTTTCCCCTCCGCGTTATTGTCCTTTTGTGTTTAGATTTGAAGCCAAGTGTGCTAATGAGCAAGAACTTGCCTCATACAGCAGTTGGAAGAACCATGGCCGGGCTAGAGTGAACAGGTGCAATTTCTTATGGCCTTTGCACGGAGAGTGATTGCTCCCTGCGGCCACATCTCGAAGGGGTTGCTGTAACCACACCCTTCCTACAGCGCTTTAGTTCCTTCTGTGTGGCACGTCCACCTCACCGTGTTAACCTTTTTGCTCCGGAATTGAGTTGGAGAAGTTTCTGGAGTAATTAGACGCACAGGTTATGAGGCCGCCAGCCTGCAGGGACTTATGCGGAACACCTCCCCTTCTTCATCTCCTCAAGAAATTAGTTTCTATATATAGGCGTTTAATTATCGTAAGCCGAAACATAATTCAATCGCCTCACTACAGTTATTTCAGATAAACGTATTGGCACACATTTTCAATCGCAGTGACCGGGGAAAGTTGTTCAGGATGGCTCAGGTAGTGTTGGGCAAGGTAGTGTGGTCGCACCTCCACGAGGCTAAAAAAGTTCCATTGCTTTTAGGCGGGAGTGAAGGCCGCAAGGAAAGCCGCTCTCTAGCCCGGCCATAGAAGAACATGGCAGGGCAGCACTGACCATCTCGCTTAATTTTATTTCGCAACACTGATTGCGGACACTTGCAAAAACGAAAGAGAAGCGCGAGGAAGCTCCACAAGTTGTGATCCTGGCTTCTTATTATTAGTTGCAAAGGAGAAGAGTCGTGGAGGGTGTAAAAAGCACAGTGGAAGCTTGGAGTCGTCGCATTATTAAACTAAAATGAAACAAAAATTAATCGAAAGAAAGACCACCCAGGGAGGGTTTAGCCCATCGTGCAAGCGCACTTCGCGGGGAAAGGTTTTATTAGACCCCTTTCTCGAGCGTCAGATTTGAGTGACAGCAAGTGGGTTCCTGTTACCTCACTGAGATGCGCAGCCGCTAAAATGGGAAATAGCGAATTAGCTCAAACACAACTTTTTGGACACAACGCTGTTGTGTATAAAACGCAATAGCATTGCTGTCTCGCGACCACAGGAATGAAGTGAAGCGTACCAAATGAGAGAAGAGAGGCAAAATCAGCGCCACCCTAGGAAGTTTTCTGAACAAGAAGTTCTTCAATTTTGGTCACATTTCAACAGATGGAGCAATCGGCCATAAAAACTCCAAAAGAACCTGCTATTATGTTTTTTCGTTGACTTCAGAAATCAGAAGCTGCTAATTTGTATACGCGATAATAATCTATCTTGCAAGAACGAAAGAAAGTGTGATTATCTTTCAAGCGGTAGAACATATTAAAATTACCATTTTTTGTCTAAGAAAAGTGTATAATTCTCTGAACTTTAATTATTTTTTCAGAAACACTAAACGCAAAATTTAAAAAATAAGGGTCACGATATGCAGACGAGCATATATTTAAGTTTTACTGTCAGGAGTTCGGATATGTTGAAAACTAACATCGGTACATTTGTACTAGGAAACAATGTTTGCCTATTTTTGCCATTTTTATTCATTTTCACTTGAGCCTTACAATTCAACATTGATCATCCCGAGAAGTTCGCGTGGCGCCCCCTTACGGCGAATCGGGGTGACGTCACGGCGAGGAGAGCATTTTTCCCCGACTCGCCCCGCTCGCCCTGTGGAAGCTGTGACGACGCTAGCTGTAGGCGCGCTCGTTTCTATTTAATATTTTTTTCGGCGTGTTTTTCGTAGGAAGTGCAAATTTTTATATGTGGCTTTATTGAGGTATGGCCTGTAGCTGCAGGCGAAACTTCAACCAGCATTTTAAGCATGGTTGACAGGGCAGGCAACGCATGAATCGCAGCTGGTATATGAAAATAAAGAAATATGGCCACAACTGCAGGAGCATCACTATATATTTACATCTCACACAATAAAAGCTGCTGATGGTCTTAATGAATTGGCAGGTTATGTATACTATTTTTTTATCTCTGTTTTTAAACAAGATCGCCGAAACAGAAAAGTTGCATGCTGCTCGAGCAACATGCTAAATATAGTCTGGGCCATGGGGAGAGAATCACAAGTAAGACAGCCCAAGTGCAGGGGCAAAGTAAAAAACAAAACAAGGAACATTTATTATATATATTGCTCGCATATTTGACCTTTGCTGGATTCGGATAGTATTTCAATGGACTACACGGGTGGTATCTGTGGACTTGTTTATATCAACCCTCAAGTAATGTATAACAAACGTAAGCAAAGGTGTCTAGCTCGGTATTATCCCCTTAAGCCCTAAAATTGAGATTTTACTGAAATCGAATTGTCCTGAAGCTAAAATACCAGAAGTTTTTCGCACGCAGACTGTCACCCTTCACAGGTTCCACATTTTCTGCTACTAGTGCTGCATCTACCACTGGACAGACGTTCGAATGCTTGCTTTTACTCCTGTTTTCCTCTATTGTCAGCGAGTCAAGCTGTAGGGAGTTTGGAGGCTGAGGAAGCTTTTGGGGACCTGCAGCAGTGTCTCTTAATTGGAAATAAATGACAATTCAGACTAAATGGTGCATTTTCAGAATACCCAAGGCTGGAATAAAGAATGTCAGAAAAAAGTATAAAGATTCCAAATTACGGTACTATTGCTGTGCATATTTTGGGCAGTTCAATACTTATCATACAGGCAACTGGGGGCAATTCGGCCGTTTTTGCTGCTACCATACAAACTAATCTCCAGTAATTATGCATCTTCTAACAAATATGCCTGCATAGGTGTATAAACTATATAATTAATTCACGAAGAAGCTACATTTATGTAAAGCAACTCTGTTCCACGAGCACTTCAAAGATCATCAGACGCAGAGCCTTTAAAACATCTGCAAACCAGCGCATGCAGAGTGGCAGCGCAGAGTCGGGGTCGCGAGCTAATTTGCCGACCACCCAAAGGCCCTTGATATAAATGCCACTTCAAATGCCTTGAAAGCGGGATGTAATATCGTCCTAAATCATGAACATGCAAGGTACAGAATTCCAGCGTCTGAAACACTTGCGCCACCGCTTCACCGACCCCTCGCAAAATTGCCTTCTGTCGTGTGGGGACGGGGAGGTTCATCGGCGGAATCGCCTCCGCCGATAGCTTTCGGGATTAGTAACCAAATTTTAAAGGTAAAAGGGACAAGCAGGCTTATAAAATGTACGGAAGCACGTCGATATTGGCCTAACTCAACGTCTTGTACACCGGGTAAACGAGGCCCAGCTCCTCGAAGAGCTTGCGGCACACAACGCCAAACCAGGAAACCGGTGCTGGGAAGCGAGCCGATGCGAGATCGCGGAGCGGAGTCCTCCTCCTGACGTCACGGTACACCTCACCCAATCAGGGCGCGGCGACCGCAGCGACGCTTGTGTTCGCTCTCGGGGCTAATAGTCGGTGACAGGTCAAGAAGGAAGTGGACGCTCCTCCCACCTCTTCCCACTTTAGCGGAGCAAACGCTGGAAAGGAGGCGACCTCCTCTCCACCGTTCGCTCTACTACATAATAAAAAGGTGGGAGGAGCTTCCACTTCCCTCTTGACCTGCCGAAGCGCCCATAGGGGACGCCACCGGCGCCGCGCATGCGCGATGGGGTAGTGGGCAAGGAGCTCGCCGTCGCCCATAAACGAACCATTGGAACCGGATGTTGTCGGCGTCGGTGTGACTCGCTGTGCTCTTTTTCGCGTTGGAATTGTTGATTTTACGTCTTCCTGGCAATGCCTGACTACTTTAGCGGTCTCAGCAAAATACACGAGGCTCGTTACACCGCAAACCTCCGCTCGAATAATGTGACAAGCGGCGATTTATTCCGCACGGACGCCGCAGCATTGACCCTAAGGCCTGATTCGCATGATGAGATTCTGCTCGCTAATTTTCAGTGATGACGTCGCTCGGGTTGCAAAAGCATGAACCATAGCTGAGATGGTCGACGTCGATACTGAAAATCGCAAGCAGATTCGGACCAAGTGAATCAGGCATAACAAGGCGGTGATGGCCACTGGTAACAATTACCAACCTCCTTGCATCTACCGTTTACACAGAGCCTACTTACCCCGACCAATCTTCAAACTTAAAAGTCTTTTGAGGCCTGCACCTCATTCTTATCGTAATTACCGGGTCAACCTTCGGTATACGGGCAGCTGTCCTTTGAACGAGCAGAAGACAAAAAGCAGAAACGTTTGAAAGAGCAGACGACAGGTCGAACGATCAGGCGGCCGTTTGGACTTGAAGACGCACTGAACTTAGCCCGCAGATGGTCCGTACGATTCGGCGGTTTTCCCGCGTTCATGTTGGAACCAAGCAAAAAAATGGGACGACCACAAGTATCTGTGAATTCAACTCAAAGTGCTTCTCGCACAAGCAATCGTGGTCCGACGGCGTGTGGTTTTCCTTTTTCACGGCCCCTATACCCGTTCTCGGACGAACCGAGCAGGCAGACAACACATGAAAACTGACCTTCAATCCTTTCCCGACTGTTTGGGTCCCCCCGACCCCCCCCCCCCCTTCAAGTCACGGCGTTTTGACGAGAGGAATGCACGTCCCTCATGGTGACTTCCGCCCACAGTCCCAGACCGGAAGTGCTACCGACGTGCCAGCACCGCGTCGTGACGTAACAGAGCTGAGTTCGTGTGCCCATTAATAACTGTTACAAGTTTCGGACGTAAAAACCGAGCAGTTGTGGAAATCGATCGTGAATTTACTCCCATGAAGCCCACTTTGCAAGACATATAGCTCTCAATAAAAGATAAAAATGAAAAAAAAGGGCCACGATATGCAAAGTAAGCACTCTTTATTTAGACTTCCTAAATATTTGAACTAATTTGGTCCAATATTAAACTCGGCCCATTTGTACAACCAGTGTCGTACCAACTTGTTTTTGAGGGGGGGGGGCAAACCAGACCCCCTCCCCCCCCTCCCCCAGGGCCGGGGGGCGGTGCCCTTGGTATCTCTTGGGCGCCGCCGGCCAGAGTTTGCCCTGCCCAGTGGCGGCTGTTTCAGGGGGGGGGTACACATGCCTTGCCCGCCCCCCCCCCACTCTGAGAACTGTGGGGGAAGGGAGGGGGCAAGTGTCCCTCTTGCCCCCCTCCCCGGTTAGTACGCCCATGTGTACAACCAAACCATGTACGGCCAAAAACGTCACTTTTCACGTGTTTCCAGCGAGCAGAATTTCTAATGTTCTAAATATATTTTACATCAAGATGAAGAGCATTTACTATTTTATATACTCGCATATAATGAATATTTTTAGGAATTAACCAAGCGTGAAAATTTTCAAACACCTGCTTATGTGGTCATTTTTTCATTGCCGCCGTGAGGCCTCGGTTTTCTGCAGGGAAGATAATCCACCTTGCGCTCCCCTCTCCTAAGCTGCGAGGGGAGCCACGTTGGGGCAGGTAAAAAGTGGAGAGGATATAGGAAAGAAGGAGGTGAGTTAGAGGTGCATTCTAGAGTATTTTTATACCGTGAATGTGAGTACCACGTTCGATTTCCCCGATGATGTAACAAAACGCGAGGAAACCCGAAAAACTTCCGACCAGCCGTTACGTCATAAAATGATTTTTCGGCCGCCAAATAGACCCTTTTCAAAAGTCAGAGTCACCTTGTGGCAGTCCCAAGAGCCTCAATACTGCCGCTCTAATGGCGGTGATAGGAGAACGTGCTCTGCTAAATCAAGCACCCTCAATTTCGTGAGTCGAAGGTGACGTAAAAGAGCCAACACCTTTTGCCCTTTCTGCTCTATGCTTTCGAAGACGTTCGCATTTTCTGTTGTCGAGAGGCTGTGTAGTGCCGCCATTAGAGCGTCGGTTTGGCTCTGCACAGGGTGGGTAGACTGACTTTCGGGAAGGGTCTATTGCAACCTTGCCAGGTGTATTCCCTCGCACTGACACCAGTCGTGACGAATGCATTTAAAAAAAATAGCAAGAGTGCGCGTGCATAACTTTTATAGGCGCTGAAGATGCGCGAGAGCGGAGATTCCCAGAACTCCTTTTATGACGTAACGCTCAGGGAAGGAGGGGCTTCAGAGTACTTTGATAATGGTTTTCTGCAACCTCCGGGCACCAAATTGAGAAAAAAAAAAGAGAATCTCGATATTCGTTATTTTGGAGGCCAGATGAACAGGATTTAAGCGTTTTTATTCAAATAAGATCCGCTTCAACTTCACTTTAAAGCCCCTCGATGTGTTTCGTTTGTCTTTCAAGCAAATGCAACAGTGCACGAGGCCCGTGTCTCGAGCGGCCCTTGGAAGCAAATGGCGGCTCAGCACTGAAATGTGCGGCCCTTGCAAGCGAATGGCGGCGGAGCACTTGCTCGTGGCGCGTGTCTTGCACGTTTGGTTGCAAGTCACACTTGTAAGCCTGACTTTTATCAAGGGACTTTAGACGAGACGTTTTGGTGGCGCCACCTCATCTCTCCTGTGACGGATTGGGTAGGATGCTAGCAGACACCGCGCTATGTAATTTTAGAGCGCAGCTCTTAGGCGCCCATTTCCGGCTTGAGCGGCGTCGCCGTCGGCGTAACCGCGGCGACGTTTCGGCATGGTGAAGTTTCGGCACCGTGCCGAAACGTTTTCGTGACTCCCTGAGGGTGGTCCTGAGGGGGTCACGTGACCTCAGGTGGTCACATGACCCCCTTCAGGGTGTTCTCAGGACCCCCTAAGCAGGGTCGTGAGGGGGGTCACGTGTCCCCCTGTGACGTCACGTGACCCCCGTGAGGTCACGAGGGTCACGCGACGTCACGATGGTCACGTGACCTCACGGTTACGCCGACGGCGACGGCGACACCGACGCCGCTCGGAGGGAGGAGTACCAGGCAGGATGAGGAGGTGAGGAGGAGGAGTATACCAGACATGTACAAATTACTCAAAAAAAGGTAGTTAAGTTAAGTTACTGAGTATCTACGCCAAAAGCAATTGGAGTAGAGTAGAAATTACGCACTTGTAATAGTAATTGAGTAAACTACTAACTACTGTAAAAAGTAGCGAGTTACTTGGAAGTTACTTTCCAAGTTACTTTTTTATATTTTTGTAGTAGCAAAATGAACAGCAGTTTTGATCCATGAAAAACCCTGCGAGCCTAAAATAAATGCAGTCATTTTATGGCTTGCATTTTCACCAAATAATTTATTCGCTCGCAGAAGCGATTGACTTTCAAAGTTCTTGATAGGAAAGTTTTCCCCTTTTCCTTCTAAAGACGTCCCCAGCCAAGCTAAACAGAAGTTCCACCGACGCGCTGGATGGAACGGCAGCGTTGAATTTGAGAGTGTTGGCATATTAGGTGTCCATGTTGCAACATGTGAGGTTCGCCTCAGGTAGACGGTCTTTTATAACAAACTCACCTCCTGTTTTCTTTTTCTTTGGCAAGTTGAGATTGTTATGACTGGCCCCTCTTTATTCCGACGACGTTCAGAGAGTACGCTGAGCGAGTGCACCCAACCGTCAAAAGTTCGAATCTCGCGTCACGACGATGAGATCATCCGGACGACTGCGCGTCTCGTTGCAGTGCTAGTGCTATGCTACTGAAAAAAAAGAATTGTTTTGGTTTAACAGAAGATGAACCAAAGTATACTTCGCCGCTGACGCCGGGTCCAACGAAAGGACTCCAAAGAGTAACTCGCAATCCTCGCCGGCGACTACGGTATTCTGATGCGCCTGACACGCCTGACAAGTAAATCGTTTTTAACAAAGAGGAGGTCTCCCTGGCATGGAAGGACGGAAGGACGCGAAGGATTACGTGAACAAGCATCGTCGCTCGTACCGTTGCAGCTGGAAGCGGGAACGTGCTCCCATGAACGGATTATCCGTGCCAGGGTTTGTGCGCGGGGAGTCCGGCTTTGCAAAGGCGTATGCGCTGACGACGAGGCGACCATGGGAACAGGCGCCCAGCTGCGAGGTCATTCAGTGGCACCTCTCATGGAACCCCCAAACCGCTTGAGGCAGAACTCACTAAAGGCAGGACACGTGAAAACAACAACAACCCTCAGAGTGTCCCCGTCTTTCGTGGTTGCAGCCGGAGGCGCGGCGCCTGCGTGCATAACCGGATTAGGTCAATACCTTGTTGAGCATGTCTTCCTGCGTTCGTGCGCGCCGGTGTTATTCTTTAGCTGCTCGTCGCCACCTTGGCCCAAGGACGCCTGTGATGCAGTTTCTACGGCTGCCAAGTGTAAGTCCGTGGGAACGGAATGTGAGGGGGCTCCTTGTTCGGGAATGCCAGCTCATCTGCCGGCGTCTTATTCATTTCTGCGCTCAAACTTTCGTGATGAGCAAAATTAGCACTAGATTTCGAAAGTAGTTAGCAATTTGAGTAGAAGTTACTTGAAAAAAGTAGTTAAATTAAACTACCAATTACCCAAATAAAGTTGTAATTGAAAGTTACCAAGTTACGCGGAAAAGTAGTTAAACTACAGTAGTTTGAGTAGAGTAGTTGAACTACGTCCAAGTCTGGAGTATACCCTCCCCTCAGAATCCTTCCCTCCTCCTCCTTAAGAGCTGCGCTCTAATTCGGCGTTACAGAGAGTTGTAAACGGCTTTCATATTTTCTTAAAAAAACAACAAAAAACAAAACGCGTGTGACGTTTTTGTGAGTGATCTTTCTAATGAATAAGAGCTCCGCGAAATTTCTTTTTGTGCATTAAAAATTGTTTAAAATGTTCAAAAGCAAGCCTAGAGCTTCACATTACAGCTTGCGCGTCATACGTCAGATCGTCAGTGGCGTGCGTCAGAAAAAACAAGAATCAAAAGAGCGGCTATGTAAACAGCTGACAATAACTCGAGTTATTGTCAGCTGTTTATAGCCGCTCTCTGATTCTTGTTTTTTCGGATCTGTGGAGGCTGCTGTAGAGAAAAGTTTTACATTCACCAGAGTAAATTACATGCTGCTTTCTTAGCTGTGCACGCGCACAGTTGTGTTGCAAAGTGCCGCACACTTGTTTTCTTACTGCATTGAGCTTGCCGATCCCGACGCGTGTATCCAAGTGTGACTCGACAGTTGCTGACGAGCAAATGCTCGTCAGCATCTGAAGCTAAGCTCCTCCCGCATTGAATACATGACAGAGAAGTTTGTAACATCACGACTTCTGCTCGAAAAAGAAGCAGAATATGCGGGTCAAAGAAAGCAGCTTACGGGCAGACAGTCATTTAAAAATCCAAACACACACGCACACACACACACAAAAAAAAGAAAATACTCACACAATTTTGAGATTTGAGTGACTGTCTACCTGTGCGCTGGATCGTGATTATGCCTTACCAAGTCACCCAATCTGCAGTATGGACATACATTTTCATAACTCCTTAAATTGTCGACCATGGCCCGGCAAATTCAGGTGATTGATTAATGCTCGGTCCAATTTTTACTAAGAATTGTTTACAAATTTAAAATCCCTCGCTTAGACGCACATCACGCATTTAGGCAAATCTTTGGGTCCGCTTGCAAACTTAAACGTACATATGGTAGTAATTCATAGCAGGTGTATACATCATTTTTTGGGACGCTGAAGTGTCGCCGATTTACTATATGTAACAGACTTCGATCGCGAAGAGGCCTAGCACGTCTCGCGTCGTAAATAAGCAGGGATTTCTTTGAAACGACTTCGAAAGCCACCCACCGCTTCTTCCTGCCAGTTACTTTAAGCGATTGCTTGTTTACTCGATAAAATTAAAAAGTAAAAAAAATGCATCGAATAAGAAACCAGCATTTACAGAAAACATTGTTTTACTACGCACGCGAGAGGTTCTCGAATTTCGCTTTTCTATTTTCACTTTTGATGATCTCAGTTTTATTTTGTCCGAATCATATTAGGTTGTATTTACTGGCGGCCATAGCTGTGTGCGCGCCTGCTGACCGCAAACACACACTAGCTTTCACAAAAAAAAATATATATATATATAAATATGTATATATATGTATATAGGAGGCAAGCGAGCAAGCCGGCCGTGTCGCGGCGGTCGCCTATTGTTCGCCGCGACCTAGCGGTAGCCGCCGCAGGAGCACCGGGGACCAATGGCGACGAACAGCACGGCGGACAGTGTCCCCGTCGTGATTACGACGGAATATAAGGCAGTTACGAATTCGGAAAGTTCCTTCGGTAGCCGGTGCCGCCGGCGCAGAATCATCGGGAAGTAATAGCAACGAACAGCACAGAGGACAGTGGGCGATTACGAATCCGGAAAGCTTCTTCGGTAGCCGGTGCAGAATCATCGGGGGAAGCAATGACGATGAGCAGCACAGTGTTCCCGTGGTGATTACGACGGGGTTTAAGGCGTTTACGAATCCAGAAAGCTTCTTCCGTGGTGCCAATATGACGAAGGGAAAGCTCCTTCATGAATCTGGCCGCGTGTACGACGTGAAGGAGGTCCGTTTCGACGGACAAGTGGATGTCACGGAGCGCCGTACTCCGCAAACAAAATTAAGCGCGCCCGCAAAAAAATTTGTTGGCGTTGAGTGGACTGCGGTAATTATATGTACGTTTATTTCTGAATCAGCTTGACAATAACTGGGCGATTTTTTTCGCGCCGTTCCGCGATTCCCACTACTATCTTCCTGTAGGCTGATGGAAACATCCAAGGGTAGGCTTAGGAGGGCATTCCGCTTCTCGATTCCGGTGAGGTATTTGCTGCATACTTTAGAGTTTGCCGCCGGTGTCGATGTTGTTCCATCGTCACTAGAATAGAAAACAGTTAATTGTATTATTCGTCAGCAGCTTAAACAAAGCGCGAACTGGAAGGTAAGAAACGCCACTAACCTGTATGGACGCACAAGTCGCACCCAGGTCGCGCAGTACTCCGCCTCGTACGGCTTCGAAGGGACGATGTGGTACTTCGTGCCGTGCGCGATCTTGCACGTACTGTTGCAGTCGACCACGCAGCAATTGTTGTGGCTTTCTTGGTGCGGAATAGCCATCTCAGAAATTACAGCGCTGACCCGCCACAACGCACAACCAACGCAGCGGCTGGCAGAAGCTCCCCGGTGCAACTGACCCGTTTGCCGCTAGGGGCGCCCTGGTCGGGGCTTGAATTAGATCCGCACGGCTCTTATATTGGTGTATGCATGTTTATACGGCCTTAACTTAGTCTGCCTCAACGGGCTGGCGAGCTTCCACTGTTCTTTTGCAACGTGCGTTCCGCACCATCAAGATTGGCGGTCTTAGCAGCCTATTAATGTGACCTCGCTCTGGGCATGCGCTCTAAACATCGTCCTCAAATATGGCGTCCAGTGAATGAATCCCGGACAAAAGCTCACCGGGAAAAAGGTCACGGGACAGAAGCTCACTGGAAAAAAGCCTCATCGGACAGAAGCTCACCCAATTTTTTCACTAGACCCGGACAAAAGCTTATCTGGAGAAAATTTCATGTTGGTCTTAACACGAGTGCGGAAAACTTAGGTGCCTGCGTGCCACAGTAAAATGTAATGATAAATTAAAGGTGATAGGCACGTGGTATGATGATTATATAGGGTGGAAACAAGTTTATTTATCGATTGGTTAGAAGCGAATGCAGTCCCTACCGTCCCCAGCAGTCTTGGTGGATTTCGGTGTACCTAAAACCCCTCGCAAGTATTTTTCAGATAATTCTGCAGGAGCGGAGTGGTTTTCGCACCCGCTCTTCTGGGGTGCTCACCTCTCCGGGCTTGTGTTAGTGCCGTGGCAACGAGCGCCTGATCTTACTGTAGGTATTCAATCAGCCTCCAGACAGCTTGGATGAGCGTGGCCGACAAGCTTTTGGAACCCGTTATTCCATCATTCGCAGACGTGGTTCGTTTGATCTTTATCTTGAAGAGTGGCGTCGTACATACCATTCCGGGGAAACTCCGGTCGTCGTCGGCGCACAGTCAGGCAAAGCAAAGAATTCGGTCTGGTTGCCTCAGCAGACGGAGCAAAAGTATCACGGAAGAAGCCGTTGACATACGTGCTATCAAAGTTGTCCAGCAAGTCGCGCCGAAGTCACTGGTAGACTTTTCCTTGACGTAGGTTAGTCCTTCTGGCACAAGCTGTGGTGGAGGTGGTGGAAGGAACGCCAGCCGATTTTACATCACACATCTTTCTAAATTGGTCGTTAGTCTTGCCCCTTGTCCAAAAGCAAAACTCCCGCTCCTGCAAAAAAAAAATAACAACTCAATGGTTTTTAGAATACAATTTTGCTTCAGTTTTCCTTTCCCATCACCCTGAGAAATCCTTAATTTTGAAATACATTTACTACGCACAATGACGGAAATAATTAAATTTCTTAGCCATGTTCTCACGGACGCAAGAGCCGGGGCTTATGGTATATCCAAATTGGAAAAACGTACAAGAAACGTACCAGCTGCTTGTACAGTTCCGGTATGACACCAAACTAATTTTTTGTTATTATACATCCAGCTAGTTTGGTTTTGCGTTCTGCGTATCTGGAGATACCGGCACCGCTGTGGCTACGCGTCTGTCTATACTGGCAGCCAGTTTGCTTGCCGATATGATTCGGTGTGGCTGACATGATTTTGCGTCCGATGAGGTAGGCGTCCGCAACCTATCCACCAAAACGCTTATACTACAGTACGACCGGTATCACCAAATCATACATGCAGAATGGCGACCGTAATCTTCAAAAATCGTCCATCATTTACCATAGGTATTGTTACATATACCATACATGTCGAAACGGAACATAGCCTGACGTTGAGCTCACACTAATTCTTCGGTCATCTCTTCACGGCGACGTCTTGGGATGACTGTCTCGAAATAATGTGCACCACAAGTATTCGACAACCGCGCCATGCAGCCGTACCGCACTAGCCAAAGCCAACGTGCACGGCAACAAACTGATCGTGACACGTCATCGACGGATGCCCGCGCAAGCGCTCGTCCACAGGCCCCGACGGAGTGACGAACCAGGCCATCAGGAACCTGGACGAGTCGTGCCACGACAGCCTCCTCGACAACATGAACAAGGTTTGGAGTGTCCCTGCTCAAGTCTAGAAGGCCAGCCGATGAGTTGAGCTCCTACCGGCCCTATCTATTAACCTCCTGCTTGGACAAGCTACTGGAGCGAATGGTGCTGCGACGTCTAAACTACTGCCTGGAGGCAGTAGACGAACCTCTAGGCTGCTTCTCTAGCTTTAGAGACACAGGAGCACTGCGGGCTCCATTGCAGACCTCACCACCACCATACCAAGTAGGAAGCTAAAGAAAGGGGCTGGTCGACGGCCACAGTCTTCCTAGACGTGAGGAAAGCCTTCGATGCGCTTCCCCACGACACCATCTTCACGGCTCTCCAGAACCTCGGAATCACCGGGCGCCCCCTGTCATACATATGTGCGTTTCTGACCGAGAGAACACTGCGTGTACGTTTCGGCAACGCCCCACAGCACACCACGCGGGGTAACAGCCGGTGCGCCTCAGGAAGCGTGCTGAGCCCGCTGGTTTTTCTCCATTGCGATAGCGTATCTCCCTTTGGCTGCCAGGGTTAGAGGTCGACCACAGTTCCCCGTGAACATGGCGGTATATGCAGACGACGTGGCGTTTTGTGCTACCTACCAGCCCACCAAATCGCAGACGGGAAATGATGGGAGAGTTGCAGCGGGCACTGACCAACACGGTCCACCCGACTACACGAACTGGGCCTCGGCATCTCGGCTGAGAAGACAGTGGCTCTGTTCCAGGCTCCAATACCGCGAACCTCGTGTCCAGTACTACATGTGGAGGGAACACTGATAAAATCAGAAAAGACAGCAACTTATCTGGGTTTGACGCTCGACCGTCCTGGAGGCCGGCTGTAGATGCAGTGCTCCAGAAGATGTGCACAAGAACAAACACCCTGTGGAGTACTTGGAGGCACAACGTGGGGCACCTCGCATGAGCCATGATGCTGGCAATATACAAGGGCCTGGTCGTGTTCTGCCCGACCTACGCGCTACCATTGGTAACGCTGAACAGAACACAACAAGAAAACCTAAAAGAGAGGACGCAGAGGGTGGCACTAAGAATTTGCCTGGGCACACCCCGAAGCGCCTCATCACACAAGACAGTCGTCGAGGCCGGCGTAGCCACGATTTGTGCCACACTACAGAAGCGGGCTCTTGGGAACTTTATCCGAATGGAGAATGGGCGGTCGACGGGCAGCCTAATCATGAAGATTGTGCAGAGAACTTGAGTCAGGACTTGAGCGCGCGCTCTGTCAACTTGGCGACATCGCGGGAACCGTTGCGGCCCTGGCCGACCTCCAGCCCCTGCAAAAAACGCCCACAGCCCCTGG